>OU895879.1:24187188-24221345 GCA_917627325.4 Chironomus riparius | reverse complement strand
GTTTCGATCATAGTAGGCTGTTTTCAAAAAAAATTAACGATTTTATATCTATATTAGCATTCTTTATCATTTATAATGCCTAGATATGTTTTAAAATGCAATTTAAAGCATTTTTGGTTTCGATCATAGTAGGCTGTTTTCAAAAAAAATTAACGATTTTATATCTATATTAGCATTCTTTATCATTTATAATACCTAGATGTGTTTAAAAATGCAATTGAAAGCATTTTTGGTTTCAATCATAGTAGGCTATTTTTAAAAAATTATATCGATTTTATATCTATATTAGCATTCTTTATCATTTATAATACCTAGATGTGTTTAAAAATGCAATTTAAAGCATTTTTGGTTTCAATCATATTAGGCTATTTTTAAAAAAATTATATCGATTTTATTATTATTTTATTATTATTTTATTACACGCTTTTATTTAACTCACACTGTTTGTATATTTGCGTCAAATCTTGTAATTGATTTTTCGACCACTTCTATTGCTCCAATCGAGCTCAAATTTTTTATACACACGTATTCCCGGTGACAATACAATATTTTAACACTTTAGAACCACACAAATGCTTAATTATAGTAAAATTTAAGTAAAACTTTTTTATATGGGAAAAAAATCCAATGTCAATGATATGAAATTTTGATTTGTTTAAAATATTATACTTGTGATGCTCAAAAGTCATTTATATGATTCATTATAGTTTAATTATTATTACTAATTATTAATTATACTATAAATTGGAGAAGCTGAAGATTTTCTAGGAGGATGAAAAATTGACAAGTAATTTTTTCATGAATATCCGTAAGTGAAAATTTGAATTTTCAAAAAAACCGTTAATTACAAGTCCGTTACGAATTAATGCAAAATAACTATCAATATGCGATGTGCATTTAGCACACATAATTCGAGCATAAACTTATGCTGTTTTTAATGTATTCTAATATTTTAACACTTCACCAATTTAATTAAATTGACTTCTATTTATTAACGGCTTAACGTAATGTTGCATAACATATGAATGACATTCATTGAATTTAAATTTGAAAAATCCGTTATAAATACGTTACATATAGATGTGATTTGCATCTTTATGTTATCCACACGTTATGTAGTAGGAATGGTACGGATAAATACAAAATTTAATTGAAGTAAGGACATTTTTAAAAGAGTTTCGTGTGTTTTCAGGTATGACTTAAATAATTTAATACGAATAAAAAATTTTGATAGTCTTTACAAATTACCCATTTAAAACTGGTAATCTTGTAAAACTGGAAAGTGCAACGAATTCGAGTTTAACACACCTGTAACCTATAAACTTACTGTAATCTATGAACAATTGAACGAAGCGGAGTTAAACGAAGTGAAGACTAATACTTCATGTAATCTAAAAACTGTAACCTCCTCATTAAGTCTGATAAAGTCAGTGTTGTAATAAAACAAAAGCTCCAAATTTTGGAAGTTGAATCGATTTACAGATTTGATAAGACTTAAAAGTAGAAAATAAAATACTATAAAAAAAAACTTTTTTAAAAAAGCACGCTTTTATTTTCGATTCCAGTGCACTAAAAAGGAGAAAATAATTTTTTTCTGAGAACTCAAATTTGATACAAAATTTTATGACTAAAAGTAAAAGCGTGGGGCGTTCAATTTTAACCATCTCTAGATTTTCTATAATATATTCACAAACCTAATGCTTGTGCAAACATATATGGATGATTTTTAATTGACACAAATTCAAGATTTTGGGATATATGCAAGAGCGCCCCACGCTTTTATTTTTAGTCATAAAATTTTGTATCAAATTTGAGTTCTCAGAAATAAATTATTTTCTCCTTTTTAGTGCACTGGAATCGAAAATAAAAGCGTGCTTTTTTAAAAAAGTTTTTTTTTATAGTATTTTATTATATCTATATTAGCATTCTTTATCATTTATAATGCCTAGATATGTTTTAAAATGCAATTTAAAGCATTTTTTGTTTCGATCATAGTAGGCTATTTTCAAAAAAAAAATTATCGATTTTATATCTATATTAGCATTCTTTATCATTTATAATGCCTAGATATGTTTTAAAATGCAATTTTAAGCATTTTTGGTTTCGATCATAGTAGGCTAATTTCAAAAAAAATATCGATTTTATATCTATATTAGCATTCTTTATCATTTATAATGCCTAGATATGTTTTAAAATGCAATTTAAAGCATTTTTGGTTTCGATCAAAGTAGGCTATTTTCAAAAAAAATTAACGATTTTATATCTTTATTAGCATTCTTTATCATTTATAATGCCTAGATATGTTTTAAAATGCAATTTAAAGCATTTTTGGTTTCGATCATAGTAGGCTATTTTCAAAAAAAATTATCGATTTTATATCTATATTAGCATTCTTTATCATTTATAATGCCTAGATATGTTTTAAAATGCAATTTAAAGCATTTTTGTTTTCGATCATTGTAGGCTTTTTTCAAAAAAAAATTATCGATTTTATATCTATATTAGCATTCTTTATCATTTATAATGCCTAAATATGTTTTAAAATGCAATTTAAAGCATTTTTGTTTTCGATCATTGTAGGCTATTTTCAAAAAAAATTATCGATTTTATATCTATATTAGCATTCTTTATCATTTATAATGCCTAGATATGTTTTAAAATGCAATTTAAAGCATTTTTGGTTTCGATCATAGTAGGCTGTTTTCAAAAAAAATTAACGATTTTATATCTATATTAGCATTCTTTATCATTTATAATGCCTAGATATGTTTTAAAATGCAATTTAAAGCATTTTTGGTTTCGATCATAGTAGGCTGTTTTCAAAAAAAATTAACGATTTTATATCTATATTAGCATTCTTTATCATTTATAATGCCTAGATATGTTTTAAAATGCAATTTAAAGCATTTTTGGTTTCGATCATAGTAGGCTGTTTTCAAAAAAAATTAACGATTTTATATCTATATTAGCATTCTTTATCATTTATAATACCTAGATGTGTTTAAAAATGCAATTGAGAGCATTTTTGGTTTCAATCATAGTAGGCTATTTTTAAAAAAATTATATCGATTTTATATCTATATTAGCATTCTTTATCATTTATAATACCTAGATGTGTTTAAAAATGCAATTTAAAGCATTTTTGGTTTCAATCATATTAGGCTATTTTTAAAAAAATTATATCGATTTTATTATTATTTTATTATTATTTTATTACACGCTTTTATTTAACTCACACTGTTTGTATATTTGCGTCAAATCTTGTAATTGATTTTTCGACCACTTCTATTGCTCCAATCGAGCTCAAATTTTTTATACACACGTATTCCCGGTGACAATACAATATTTTAACACTTTAGAACCACACAAATGCTTAATTATAGTAAAATTTAAGTAAAACTTTTTTATATGGGAAAAAAAATCCAATGTCAATGATATGAAATTTTGATTTGTTTAAAATATTATACTTGTGATGCTCAAAAGTCATTTATATGATTCATTATAGTTTAATTATTATTACTAATTATTAATTATACTATAAATTGGAGAAGCTGAAGATTTTCTAGGAGGATGAAAAATTGACAAGTAATTTTTTCATGAATATCCGTAAGTGAAAATTTGAATTTTCAAAAAAACCGTTAATTACAAGTCCGTTACGAATTAATGCAAAATAACTATCAATATGCGATGTGCATTTAGCACACATAATTTGAGCATAAACTTATGCTGTTTTTAATGTATTCTAATATTTTTAACACTTCACCAATTTAATTAAATTGACTTCTATTTATTAACGGCTTAACGTAATGTTGCATAACATATGAATGACATTCATTGAATTTAAATTCGAAAAATCCGTTATAAATACGTTACATATAGATGTGATTTGCATCTTTATGTTATCCACACGTTATGTAGTAGGAATGGTACGGATAAATACAAAATTTAATTGAAGTAAGGACATTTTTAAAAGAGTTTCGTGTGTTTTCAGGTATGACTTAAATAATTTAATACGAATAAAAAATTTTGATAGTCTTTACAAATTACCCATTTAAAACTGGTAATCTTGTAAAACTGGAAAGTGCAACGAATTCGAGTTTAACACACCTGTAACCTATAAACTTACTGTAATCTATAAACAATTGAACGAAGCGGAGTTAAACGAAGTGAAGACTAATACTTCATGTAATCTAAAAACTGTAACCTCCTCATTAAGTCTGATAAAGTCAGTGTTGTAATAAAACAAAAGCTCCAAATTTTGGAAGTTGAATCGATTTACAGATTTGATAAGACTTAAAAGTAGAAAATAAAATACTATAAAAAAAAACTTTTTTAAAAAAGCACGCTTTTATTTTCGATTCCAGTGCACTAAAAAGGAGAAAATAATTTTTTTCTGAGAACTCAAATTTGATACAAAATTTTATGACTAAAAGTAAAAGCGTGGGGCGTTCAATTTTAACCATCTCTAGATTTTCTATAATATATTCACAAACCTAATGCTTGTGCAAACATATATGGATGATTTTTAATTGACACAAATTCAAGATTTTGGGATATATGCAAGAGCGCCCCACGCTTTTATTTTTAGTCATAAAATTTTGTATCAAATTTGAGTTCTCAGAAATAAATTATTTTCTCCTTTTTAGTGCACTGGAATCGAAAATAAAAGCGTGCTTTTTTAAAAAAGTTTTTTTTTATAGTATTTTATTATATCTATATTAGCATTCTTTATCATTTATAATGCCTAGATATGTTTTAAAATGCAATTTAAAGCATTTTTGTTTTCGATCATTGTAGGCTATTTTCAAAAAAAATTATCGATTTTATATCTATATTAGCATTCTTTATCATTTATAATGCCTAGATGTGTTTTAAAATGCAATTTAAAGCATTTTTGGTTTTGATCATAGTAGTCTTTTTTCAAAAAAAATTATCGATTTTATATCTATATTAGCATTCTTTATCATTTATAATGCCTAGATATGTTTTAAAATGCAATTTAAAGCATTTTTGGTTTCGATCATAGTAGGCTATTTTCAAAAAAAATATCGATTTTATATCTATATTAGCATTCTTTATCATTTATAATGCCTAGATATGTTTTAAAATGCAATTTAAAGCATTTTTGTTTTCGATCATAGTAGGCTATTTTCAAAAAAAATATCGATTTTATATCTATATTAGCATTCTTTATCATTTATAATGCCTAGATGTGTTTTAAAATGCAATTTAAAGCATTTTTGGTTTCGATCATAGTAGGCTATTTTCAAAAAAAATATCGATTTTATATCTATATTAGCATTCTTTATCATTTATAATGCCTAGATATGTTTTAAAATGCAATTTAAAGCATTTTTGGTTTCGATCATTGTAGGCTTTTTTCAAAAAAGATTATCGATTTTATATCTATATTAGCATTCTTTATCATTTATAATGCCTAGATGTGTTTTAAAATGCAATTTAAAGCATTTTTGGTTTTGATCATAGTAGGCTTTTTTCAAAAAAAATTATCGATTTTATATCTATATTAGCATTCTTTATCATTTATAATGCCTAGATATGTTTTAAAATGCAATTTAAAGCATTTTTGTTTTCGATCATTGTAGGCTATTTTCAAAAAAAATTATCGATTTTATATCTATATTAGCATTCTTTATCATTTATAATGCCTAGATGTGTTTTAAAATGCAATTTAAAGCATTTTTGGTTTTGATCATAGTAGGCTTTTTTCAAAAAAAATATCGATTTTATATCTATATTAGCATTCTTTATCATTTATAATGCCTAGATATGTTTTAAAATGCAATTTAAAGCATTTTTGGTTTCGATCATTGTAGGCTTTTTTCAAAAAAGATTATCGATTTTATATCTATATTAGCATTCTTTATCATTTATAATGCCTAGATGTGTTTTAAAAAGCAATTTAAAGCATTTTTGTTTTCGATCATTGTAGGCTATTTTCAAAAAAAATTATCGATTTTATATCTATATTAGCATTCTTTATCATTTATAATGCCTAGATGTGTTTTAAAATGCAATTTAAAGCATTTTTGATTTTGATCATAGTAGGCTTTTTTCAAAAAAAATTATCGATTTTATATCTATATTAGCATTCTTTATCATTTATAATGCCTAGATATGTTTTAAAATGCAATTTAAAGCATTTTTGGTTTCGATCATAGTAGGCTATTTTCAAAAAAAATTAACAATTTTATATCTATATTAGCATTCTTAATCATTTATAATGCCTAGATATGTTTTAAAATGCAATTTAAAGCATTTTTGGTTTTGATCATAGTAGGCTTTTTTCAAAAAAAATTATCGATTTTATATCTATATTAGCATTCTTTATCATTTATAATGCCTAGATGTGTTTTAAAATGCAATTTAAAGCATTTTTGGTTTTGATCATAGTAGGCTTTTTTCAAAAAAAATTATCGATTTTATATCAATATTAGCATTCTTTATCATTTATAATGCCTAGATATGTTTTAAAATGCAATTTAAAGCATTTTTGGTTTCGATCATAGTAGGCTATTTTCAAAAAAAAATAACGATTTTATATCTATATTAGCATTCTTTATCATTTATAATGCCTAGATATGTTTTAAAATGCAATTTAAAGCATTTTTGGTTTTGATCATAGTAGGCTTTTTTCAAAAAAAATTATCGATTTTATATCTATATTAGCATTCTTTATCATTTATAATGCCTAGATGTGTTTTAAAATGCAATTTAAAGCATTTTTGGTTTTCATCATAGTAGGCTTTTTTCAAAAAAAATTATCGATTTTATATCTATATTAGCATTCTTTATCATTTATAATGCCTAGATATGTTTTAAAATGCAATTTAAAGCATTTTTGGTTTCGATCATAGTAGGCTATTTTCAAAAAAAATTAACGATTTTATATCTATATTAGCATTCTTTATCATTTATAATGCCTAGATGTGTTTTAAAATGCAATTTAAAGCATTTTTGGTTTTGATCATAGTAGGCTTTTTTCAAAAAAAATTATCGATTTTATATCTATATTAGCATTCGTTATCATTTATAATGCCTAAATATGTTTTCAAATGCAATTTAAAGCATTTTTGGTTTCGATCATAGTAGGCTATTTTCAAAAAAAATATCGATTTTATATCTATATTAGCATTCTTTATCATTTATAATGCCTAGATATGTTTTAAAATGCAATTTAAAGCATTTTTGGTTTTGATCATAGTAGGCTTTTTTCAAAAGAAATTATCGATTTTATATCTATATTAGCATTCTTTATCATTTATAATGCCTAGATATGTTTTAAAATGCAATTTAAAGCATTTTTGTTTTCGATCATTGTAGGCTATTTTCAAAAAAAATTATCGATTTTATATCTATATTAGCATTCTTTATCATTTATAATGCCTAGATATGTTTTAAAATGCAATTTAAAGCATTTTTGTTTTCGATCATTGTAGGCTATTTTCAAAAAAAATTATCGATTTTATATCTATATTAGCATTCTTTATCATTTATAATGCCTAGATGTGTTTTAAAATGCAATTTAAAGCATTTTTGGTTTTGATCATAGTAGGCTTTTTTCAAAAAAAATTATCGATTTTATATCTATATTAGCATTCTTTATCATTTATAATGCCTAGATATGTTTTAAAATGCAATTTAAAGCATTTTTGGTTTCGATCATAGTAGGCTATTTTCAAAAAAAATTAACGATTTTATATCTATATTAGCATTCTTTATCATTTATAATGCCTAGATGTGTTTTAAAATGCAATTTAAAGCATTTTTGGTTTTCATCATAGTAGGCTTTTTTCAAAAAAAATTATCGATTTTATATCTATATTAGCATTCTTTATCATTTATAATGCCTAGATATGTTTTAAAATGCAATTTAAAGCATTTTTGGTTTTGATCATAGTAGGCTTTTTTAAAAAAAAATTATCGATTTTATATCTATATTAGCATTCTTTATCATTTATAATGCCAAGATGTGTTTTAAAATGCAATTTAAAGCATTTTTGGTTTTGATCATAGTAGGCTTTTTTCAAAAAAAATTATCGATTTTATATCTATATTAGCATTCTTTATCATTTATAATGCCTAGATATGTTTTAAAATGCAATTTAAAGCATTTTTGGTTTTGATCATAGTAGGCTATTTTCAAAAAAAATTAACGATTTTATATCTATATTAGCATTCTTTATCATTTATAATGCCAAGATGTGTTTTAAAATGCAATTTAAAGCATTTTTGGTTTTGATCATAGTAGGCTTTTTTCAAAAAAAATTATCGATTTTATATCTATATTAGCATTCTTTATCATTTATAATGCCTAGATATGTTTTAAAATGCAATTTAAAGCATTTTTGTTTTCGATCATTGTAGGCTATTTTCAAAAAAAATTAACGATTTTATATCTATATTAGCATTCTTTATCATTTATAATGCCAAGATGTGTTTTAAAATGCAATTTAAAGCATTTTTGGTTTTCATCATAGTAGGCTTTTTTCAAAAAAAATTATCGATTTTATATCTATATTAGCATTCTTTATCATTTATAATGCCTAGATATGTTTTAAAATGCAATTTAAAGCATTTTTGGTTTCGATCAAAGTAGGCTATTTTCAAAAAAAATTAACGATTTTATATCTATATTAGCATTCTTTATCATTTATAATGCCTAGATGTGTTTTAAAATGCAATTTAAAGCATTTTTGGTTTTCATCATAGTAAGCTTTTTTCAAAAAAAATTATCGATTTTATATCTATATTAGCATTCTTTATCATTTATAATGCCTAGATATGTTTTAAAATGCAATTTAAAGCATTTTTGGTTTCGATCAAAGTAGGCTATTTTCAAAAAAAATTAACGATTTTATATCTATATTAGCATTCTTTATCATTTATAATGCCTAGATGTGTTTTAAAATGCAATTTAAAGCATTTTTGGTTTTCATCATAGTAGGCTTTTTTCAAAAAAAATTATCGATTTTATATCTATATTAGCATTCTTTATCATTTATAATGCCTAGATATGTTTTAAAATGCAATTTAAAGCATTTTTGGTTTTCGTCATAGTAGGCTTTTTTCAAAAAAAATTATCGATTTTATATCTATATTAGCATTCTTTATCATTTATAATGCCTAGATATGTTTTAAAATGCAATTTAAAGCATTTTTGGTTTCGATCATAGTAGGCTATTTTCAAAAAAAATTATCGATTTTATATCTATATTAGCATTCTTTATCATTTATAATGCCTAGATGTGTTTTAAAATGCAATTTAAAGCATTTTTGGTTTTCATCATAGTAGGCTTTTTTCAAAAAAAATTATCGATTTTATATCTATATTAGCATTCTTTATCATTTATAATGCCTAGATATGTTTTAAAATGCAATTTAAAGCATTTTTGGTTTTGATCATAGTAGGCTTTTTTCAAAAAAAATTATCGATTTTATATCTATATTAGCATTCTTTATCATTTATAATGCCAAGATGTGTTTTAAAATGCAATTTAAAGCATTTTTGGTTTTGATCATAGTAGGCTTTTTTCAAAAAAAATTATCGATTTTATATCTATATTAGCATTCTTTATCATTTATAATGCCTAGATATGTTTTAAAATGCAATTTAAAGCATTTTTGTTTTCGATCATTGTAGGCTATTTTCAAAAAAAATTATCGATTTTATATCTATATTAGCATTCTTTATCATTTATAATGCCTAGATGTGTTTTAAAATGCAATTTAAAGCATTTTTGGTTTTGATCATAGTAGGCTTTTTTCAAAAAAAATTATCGATTTTATATCTATATTAGCATTCTTTATCATTTATAATGCCTAGATATGTTTTAAAATGCAATTTAAAGCATTTTTGGTTTCGATCATAGTAGGCTATTTTCAAAAAAAATTAACGATTTTATATCTATATTAGCATTCTTTATCATTTATAATGCCTAGATGTGTTTTAAAATGCAATTTAAAGCATTTTTGGTTTTCATCATAGTAGGCTTTTTTCAAAAAAAATTATCGATTTTATATCTATATTAGCATTCTTTATCATTTATAATGCCTAGATATGTTTTAAAATGCAATTTAAAGCATTTTTGGTTTCGATCATAGTAGGCTATTTTCAAAAAAAATTAACGATTTTATATCTATATTAGCATTCTTTATCATTTATAATGCCTAGATATGTTTTAAAATGCAATTTAAAGCATTTTTGGTTTTGATCATAGTAGGCTTTTTTCAAAAAAAATTATCGATTTTATATCTATATTAGCATTCTTTATCATTTATAATGCCTAGATGTGTTTTAAAATGCAATTTAAAGCATTTTTGGTTTTGATCATAGTAGGCTTTTTTCAAAAAAAATTATCGATTTTATATCTATATTAGCATTCGTTATCATTTATAATGCCTAAATATGTTTTAAAATGCAATTTAAAGCATTTTTGATTTCGATCATAGTAGGCTATTTTCAAAAAAAATATCGATTTTATATCTATATTAGCATTCTTTATCATTTATAATGCCTAGATGTGTTTTAAAATGCAATTTAAAGTATTTTTGGTTTCGATCATAGTAGGCTATTTTCAAAAAAAATATCGATTTTATATCTATATTAGCATTTTTCATCATTTATAATGCCTTGATATGTTTTAAAATGCAATTTAAAGCATTTTTGGTTTCGATCTTAGTAGGCTATTTTCAAAAAAAATTATCGATTTTATATCTATATTAGCATTCTTTATCATTTATAATGCCTAGATATGTTTTAAAATGCAATTTAAAGCATTTTTGGTTTCGATCAAAGTAGGCTATTTTCAAAAAAAATTAACGATTTTATATCTATATTAGCATTCTTTATCATTTATAATGCCTAGATGTGTTTTAAAATGCAATTTAAAGCATTTTTGGTTTTGATCAAAGTAGGCTTTTTTCAAAAAAAATTATCGATTTTATATCTATATTAGCATTCTTTATCATTTATAATGCCTAGATGTGTTTTAAAATGCAATTTAAAGCATTTTTGGTTTCGATCAAAGTAGGCTATTTTCAAAACTAGTAAAGAGGTGGTCACTCGTGACCGACCGAAGCGCATTTTCCCCGCACAGAATTCGTAAATAGTATACAAATATATATTCAAATCTTTAGATTGAATGTTCATCATATTTTCATGAAAATAAAACAAAATTTCACTGTTCATCATATATTTTTATTCATAAAGTTAAAATTTATGTTATTTGTTGGTTGTTCTCTAATTTCCATGTACTCGGCAAAGTCTGGTTTGATACGAATTACAATAGGTTTGTGGTGACTAAAGAAGCTCTCATAGATTGTGCATTGAAAAGAAAAATCCTTTAATCGTCCAAAAATTGCATCAATTGTTGTTCCTGCATTAGTTGTTGGTTCAATCTTAGACAGCATGTGTAAATTCTTGGTCTTCAAAAAGTCAATAATACTTCTTGTCTTCGACATGTCCTCATTGAAATCTCCACAGATCAATATATTATCGCAGTCAAGTAAATGTGTAATGCTCGTGATAGATTCTTTGAAAAAGTCTAGTGTCGTCTTGGGATTCTTGTAAATATTAACAAGAGTAATATTAGAGATTATGCATGACGTTATTTCGATTCGTTCTACGTTCTTTTCGAAGCAGAATTTTTGAAGAGGCTGAGCCATCTGACTGACTTCAGTAAAAATCATTGTTCCTCGTGGTTGTGGTCGAATATTAATGTCATTTCTTTGAATTACTTCCTTATTAGGTAAATCAAATCTTTCGTTTGTCATTGCCCATACTTCTTGCAGCAACAAGATGTGACTCATCATGAAAACATCATCACTTTTGATGGAATTAATGTGTTTGCGAATTGATTGAACGTTAAATGATACTATTTGAATCTCATTTGCTGGTATTGACTTAAGATGCTGAAATTTTGGAATAAGCTGAGCTGTTTCTCTAAGTCGCTTCATTTCTAATACAACTGGATGATCATCCCGAGGTGGAGTTGGTGATTTGAATTTACCAATTAAATATAGTCCATCCAGCGTTTTGGCACGCGAACATGCAACATATATAAGTGATCTGGACATGCGTGGTACTAAGAGAATTGTTACATTCTCTAACGTTGATCCTTGGGACTTGTGGATTGAGATTGCTTCTGCTGGGACAATTGGATATTGCTCACGAAAGACCTAATGAACGTAAAAACATTGTAATCTCTAGTTATTCTAATTTAAAATTTTATTGTTACCTGAGCTGAACACTTATTGACTCGAAAATTCAGTTTTATTCTTGTGATGGGCGTCCAAGAGTCATCAATGGCAGAGGTTCCAGCCATAATTGCACGTCTTGCTGCACGTGCCTTTCTGCCTATTGTGGGATCATCAAATTTTAAATAAACAGCATCTAGTTCTCCTAAGAAAGTAAAAAGTCAATCAAAATTTTAAATTAATTTAAAAAAAATGTTAAAAAAAACTTACTGTTTCTAAACTCCATAAACATTAGCTCTCCAGTACCTCCATTATATAGTCCGTCTGTGACGTCAATGTTAGATGTAATCATATATCTAATTCCTTTTTGTAACACTAATTCTGTTGCAAGGCCCTGTGTTTCACGATGACTCAATTGTTGCAAGCTAAATCGCACTTGTCTTTTGTCTGTCTCAGATGTAGCACCGATGATGTTATCGATAGCACGGAATCTTATGTTTACTGTTTCAGGTCTTCGTAGTTCCATAATTCTTTGAAGATTGTGTGAATCAACCTCTTTATTTTGCCATATTAGTCGGCAAGCATCTTTTCCTTTCGCTGGCAGGAGTTTGTCACCGGGTTTCAATTGATGTGGATATTCAACAAAGATTCGTGTATTAATTAAATCAATGTCACTTTGTGTCAATGCACCTTTTGCTAGTCGACCCAACAGTTGTGCGAAAATTAGATCATCTTTTTGACGCATAATTTCAGTAAGTTCAAAATGTTTAAATTTATCCCAAAGTGAATTTCCGAACAAACTATCCACATCATTTTTTCCTCGTGCAAATACAAAGTTGTCTCGAACTGGTTGCAGCTGCTGGAAATCACCTAATGTGATGACGGATCGACCTCCAAACTCCTTTTTTGACTGGAATACTTGCATCAATCTTTTATTGATTTTTTCAAATGTTGTGATTCCCATCATTGATATTTCATCAATGATAATTAGCTTTAGATTCTTTAATTTGACTCTCAGTGTATTCAATACTTCTGGTGAAAGACTATCAGACTTTTTTGTTCCCTGTTCTACCAATACCAAACTAAATGCTGCATGTGCTGTTAATCCATTGACATTGTGAGCTGCCTTTCCAGTGTATGCAATTATAAGAATTTCTGGAGTATCTATAGGTCCAGGTTCACGATTGAAATGCCTCATAAGTGTTTGATATACAGCTTTGATTAGTCTGCTCTTGCCAACGCCTGCTTCACCCGATACAAAATGATACAATGGCAATTCATTTAGTTTGAATGCATTTAAGACATGCATTAAATGATCATTTTGCTTTGTGTTTAAAGAGTTGACCAACTCATAATATTCTTGATCCGAAACTAGATCTGGAACTGTAATTTTATTCTTTTCCATTGAGTTTGTATGATCTGTTGTATTCACTGATTCTATTCCAAACGTTTCATTAGACTGAAGTATGTTATCGTCAAAATCATAGACATTCAAATGCTGTTCTTGATCTTGATCTTCATTTTGATCATTTGACTCATCTTCATCGCGAGCTTGTTCTTCTTCAATGTTTCGTGCAATGTCATTTAAATCTATGTCAAGTTTAATGTATCGAGAACTATTTGACTCTATTAGTTGTTTATTTAGTGTGTAAATTTCTGCAAGGTTCAGGTTATCTTTTTCAAGTTCCAACGATTCATCTCGCCAAGGTTTGAACAGCATTAATCTTTCGCGATAGAAATTGTTAGGGTCTTTGTGAAAATCATAACGGCAGAATCTGATGATTTTAATTTGCTTTCTCTTTCTTACTGTTCCACCTTCAACCTCATACACTTCAGTGAATTCTCCACTTTCATCCTCATACACTTCAGTGAATTCTCCACTTTCATCTTCTTCGTTCTGATTATTGTCAATTGATTCCACCAAATGGTCGTCTTGTTCAACATTTTCATTGTCAATTTCGTTGTTTGATTTCTTTCCTTTGTATGAAAATTTAGCAATGAAGTCTGCTAAGCATACATCTTTTAATGCTTCTGGTCGTTCCTTATATCGGTCTATTGAACCCTTTTTGTAAACATCTGTACTATTTTCTGGGAGCTTCTTAATCTGAGATTGCGACTTCAATATTCGATGTCTTGTCTGAAATAATTAAAAATTTTAATTAAGCTTTTTTTTTAAATATGTATATAATAAAATTCCTTACCTTCATCGGTCCTGTATTGATGAATTCAACTACTGAACTACTATGTGACATAGGAAGTCTTAAACGACACCAAGCTGCTTCTTGAGCAGAAATTTCAGTTCCGTTATAGTATGTGTAAGAAAGTTTTTTGATTTTCTCTCTCAATGAATAATTTCCAGATCTAAACTCCTCAACACATGCACGTAGTAATCTTGAAATTCCTCGACTTGGTTTGTTAATATATTCAACTATGTATCCAATACATGCATATGGATCTAAGACAAACTGTACATCGATGTTTGATTGCATCAACATCAAAATTTTACTTGCATATGGATTGACTCTGGCATCTTTTGGAGCACGTCTGATTAAGATTTTTGTTGCTTTAAGTTGACTTCGAATCGTTTTTATGTATTTGTCTCTGTCACAATTAAGTTTTACAAGCAGTTCTTCAAATGTTCCAATCGTATTTAAATCACCCGAAAGAAGTTCATTCAGATTCTTAACGATTGTGTGATATTCATCTTGTTCACCGTTACTGTAAACATAATCAGATGACAGTGGTTGAAGAATTCTTGTTTTGTCCATCGGAATGAATGGAGCTCCAAATCTGCAGCTTGTGTTTCCTCTCGTCTTCTTTTTGCAAGTCCGAGAACATTTATGATATTGATATTTAACAAAATCTTGGACATTAGGATCATCAGAACTTGTACTTATTATATTATCTATAAATTCTTCAATGTGATGAAATAAATGTGGTTTATCAGCATCAAAAGTGGGTGCATCATTAAGCCATAAAATCATATGCACATGAGGTGATCCGCGATGTTGAAACTCAATGCGATAATAATGCTGAAGAATTTTGTACTTTCCAAATGGTCCTTCGTTAGTATTTTTTAATGTTTTAAATAATTCTTTAAATTTGTGATCAAAATATAAAGAGCAAGTCACTGGATCCGTTCGTATCAGTCGAGATTTTTCTTCAAAGTCCATTTCTGTGACATCAGCATCATCTTCATTATCCACAGTTTTCTTGAGAATACGTAATAGCTCTTTCCAATGTGTTTCTGCAGCTGATAGAGTGACGAATAATGTAAACACTCCTAATTGACGCACCATTGCCATAACGTTCTTTTTTTGTTGCTCCCAATATGCAGGAGATCCAGTTATATTTGTTAGGAATCTATATGCATTATCTTTAGAAATGCTTTCATCGACGAAATTCGAGTTTAAAATTTGTGATGCTGTGACGCTTGAAGATTGTGCACATTTCTTCAAAGCAATATTAACATTGCTGCATAGCTGTTTTAGTTGTGACTTCTTGTGCATAAATAATAAATGATCTGCTCTCACTGCACGACGATCACGTCGCCGAATTTCGCTGTTTACATGGTCTTCATATGATAGCTTGACGTTTGGTGAATGTACTCGTTCATGGCCAAAGTAAATTGTTGGAAATGATAATTCTTCACAATTGATATCTGTTAATATAGATACTGGAATCTGTCCTTCACCTGTAAAGATTATAAATTATTAGTATATTGATTTGATCTGTGATTTAAAATTTTTTTTCCCAAAATGCAGTGTATAGTTTCTTGCCAAAGTACAGTGATTAAAATTTCATGCCAAAATGCAGTGTTTTAAAATTTCATGCCAAAATGCAGTAATTAAAAGTTAAAACAATTTACTTACCTGGAGCAAATTCAATTGCTTCGTTCGCATCTAAGAGAGTTTCTTCATAAAGTTGGTTCACTTCTTCATCAGCTCTTTGTGTCTCTGATTCTGGATCTGATTGGTTCTCTGTATCTTCATCCATTGGAGCTAGAAAATAAAGATTTTAAATTAAAAATTGAAAAGAAATTTCATTGCTGGCATTTCTTACCTTCATTTGAATCCGAGTTGAAAATGTCATTTGCTCCAACTTGCCAGCTTTCATCAAGATTGATTCCTTCTTTTATGTACAAGGGTGTTTGTACTAGAATTTTTCCTGCTTCGTAAACAACTGCTGGACGAATTCTCTCATATAGATAATGATTCTGCATTCCAATTCGTCTCTTTAGCTTTAGATGAATTACTCCTGATTGTTCTGGTTTGATGGGGATCGTCTTGAACATTTTTGGAACATCAACAGGTATATTGATTACTCCGCTTTTCAGTCCGAATTGACGATCAACACCAAGAGCGAATATTTTCATAAAAGGGATTCTTGTTGCAACCAATCGCTCCTCAAGTGGAGTTAAACTTGTAATGATATCAGGAAGTTTTGGAAATGCCAAAAGTGATTTATTTATGTTGAAACGTGGATACTTCTTTGCTCTGATGTTTGTGTAACAGGTTGAACAAAACTGATAAACTTTTTCATTCACAAATTCTTCCAGCAAAACTTCCTCAATGAATGTATCAGTACATCCACAATTTTTAAGTTTTTTGAACCAGAGACGATCACAGCTGTAACAGTTGTATGTTGGACCTTCCTTGATGCATTCAAAGTATTGCTCCATGACTTCAATCCACGATAAAATTTGATTTCGCTTTACGCGTCGAGCAGCTGTGTCTTGTACTTGTTCACTTGCACGAACTGCTGGATCGTTTCTTCGGACCTGTCGAGCAGCTGTGTCTTGTGCTTGTTCACTTGCCCGAACTGCTGGATCGTTTCTTCGGACCTGTCGAGCAGCTGTATTTTGTGCTTGTTCATTTGCACGAACTGTTGGATCGTTTCTCCGGATTTGTCGAGCAGCTGTGTCTTGTGCTTGTTCATTTGCACGAACTGTTGGATTACTTCTTCGAACTTGTCGAGCAGCTGTGTCTTGCGCTTGTTCGCTTGCACGAACTGTTGGATTACTTCTTCGAATTTGTCGAGCAGCTGTGTCTTGTGCTTGTTCATTTGCACGAACTGTTGGATTACTTCTTCGAATTTGTCGAGCAGCTGTGTCTTGTGCTTGTTCATTTGCACGAACTGTTGGATTACTTCTTCGAATTTGTCGAGCAGCTGTGTCTTGTGCTTGTTCATTTGCACGAACTGTTGGATTACTTCTTCGAACTTGTCGAGCAGCTGTGTCTTGCGCTTGTTCGCTTGCACGAACTGCTGAATCACTTCTTTTGCATCGTTTGGCTTCCTTATCTCGTTCCTTAAAAATGAAAATAAAATTTTATTTTTATTTTCAACAATAATGTTCTTTATATTACCCTTTCTTCATTTCTGTAGTTTGTATCAGATCGTATTTGTGCTACTTTTTCTTTATTTTGTTTTCGCTTTGTTTCCGCTGATACAGGACGAGATGGTTTTTTAGGCATCTGATAAATTAAGAATTGTAATAAAAAAAAGAAAATTAATTGTCTGGAATTTGAAAATGATGAAACTTGTTTTATTTACCTTATTTAATGTATCTAAATATTGAATATGATATCAAAATAGCCAGACCGAAGTGTCGAAAACAAAAAATTAGCTAAGAATCCTTTTTGAAAAAGTTAATTAAGATTCATTAATACTCTATCAGAAGAAATAATTAATAATTAAAAACTAAAGATATCACTATCAATTGACTTTTTTACTGAATTTTCTCTTTATTAAATTTTCGATTCACAATACTTTTTGTAAACAGAACTACTCCATGTATATTGAATATGTAATTTTTTCATGGATTGGAATAAATTTTCTATTTGAATTTAGAATTTTCGTTAAAATTTTCTTTGAAATACTTGTTTTTGACTATTTTAATGAACATTATAGTTCGAAACAAATGAATTAATTTAATTCTTCTTTCCAAAGTGCCGAATTAACCTTTTTCATGCCAAATTGCAGTAAAAAAATTCACTCACCAAAATTGAAATATGAAATTTCATAACTTTTCATAAAATATGCCAATTACTGTATGGTTTCGAACTGTTTCTTATGTGCTTTAAACTTATCAATGTTTTTCACTATTATTTACACAATAATTACCTCTTAATCACTGATTTTTCACATTTTATTTAATTTTCAATTTACAATGCTTTTTGTACACAAAACCAATCCATGTATATTGAATATGTAATTTTTTCATGGATTGGAATAAATTTTCTATTTGAATTTAGAATTTTCGTTAAAATTTTCTTTGAAATACTTGTTTTTGACTATTTTAATGAACATTATAGTTCGAAACAAATGAATTAACTTAATTCTTCTTTCCAAAGTGCCGAATTAACCTTTTTCATGCCAAATTGCAGTAAAAAAATTCACTCACCAAAATTGAAATATGAAATTTCATAACTTTTCATAAAATATGCCAATTACTGTATGGTTTCGAACTGTTTCTTATGTGCTTTAAACTTATCAATGTTTTTCACTATTATTTACACAATAATTACCTCTTAATCACTGATTTTTCACATTTTATTTAATTTTCAATTTACAATGCTTTTTGTACACAAAACTAATCCATGTATATTGAATATGTAATTTTTTCATGGATTGGAATAAATTTTCTATTTGAATTTAGAATTTTCGTTAAAATTTTCTTTGAAATACTTGTTTTTGACTATTTTAATGAACATTATAGTTCGAAACAAATGAATTAACCAGAGATCGAAGCCGATTTTTTCGGCTTAACTCAATTTTTGATTTTTTTGATAGAAAAAAGCCATTTGACACCCATTTCAAGTATTTAAATTGAACTTTACATGCTTTACTATGATTCTGTGTAATATTTTGTCAGCATGTAGCTATAGTGAGCTCAGAATTTCAATTTAGCCGATTTTAAGCCGATCGGCTTAAATTTCGGCTTAACATTATTTAACTTGAAATTCTGAGCTCACTATAGCTACATGCTGACAAAATATTACACAGAATCATAGTAAAGCATGTAAAGTTCAATTTAAATACTTGAAATGGGTGTCAAATGGCTTTTTTCTATCAAAAAAATCAAAAATTGAGTTAAGCCGAAAAAATCGGCTTCGATCTCTGGAATTAACTTAATTCTTCTTTCCAAAGTGCCGAATTAACCTTTTTCATGCCAAATTGCAGTAAAAAAATTCACTCACCAAAATTGAAATATGAAATTTCATAAATTTTCATAAAATATGCCAATTACTGTATGGTTTCGAACTGTTTCTTATGTGCTTTAAACTTATCAATGTTTTTCACTATTATTTACACAATAATTACCTCTTAATCACTGATTTTTCACATTTTATTTAATTATCAACTCGCAGTCCTTTTTTTAAACTGAACTAATCCATGTTAATAAATTGCGTAATTTTTTCATGGATTATAATATTTTTTTCTGAATTTTAAAATAACGGTCAAACGCAAGCTGAATTAATTATTATTTAGGTTTCCACTCCTCTTGATTCAAAATGGCGTCGGTTCCACATTCAGGAACAGCCAATGAGCATCCATGCTAAATGTCAGCTCATAAAGTCAAAACAAGTAACAGTTATGGCAAAAAAGTTAAATTTGCTTGAAAAATGTATGGAAAAAAGTATAAATCTTCAAGAAAAACTCGGAAAATGCCTGGAAAATTTTGAAAATGGAAAATTTTATTACCAAACATCATAAAAAACAATAATATATCAAAAAAGTGTAAAAAAGAATGAAAAAAAAAAGTTGCTCGTTGTGAGGCTTGAACCAGCGACCTGAGGATTGTAAAAAAAGTCACCTTTTTAGTGACTTCGCCCAAAATAATCACGTGACTTTGTAGGCAAAAAATTTTAAAAGTTAATTTAATTAACCTTCCTGTGCTTCAATCACGCTGAAATTTTGGTCACTGCTAGCCAGGAATAGCACAAATATTATAAGCAAAAAACCACATCAAAAAAGATTAAACTGGAGGAGGAGATAGCATTACAGACAGACAGACAGACAGACAGACAGACGGACAGACAGACATAGTGCGGACAATAGCGTCATTTCCTGATAGGAAAATGCGCTAAAAAATTAACGATTTTATATCTATATTAGCATTCTTTATCATTTATAATGCCTAGATGTGTTTTAAAATGCAATTTAAAGCATTTTTGGTTTTCATCATAGTAGGCTTTTTTCAAAAAAAATTATCGATTTTATATCTATATTAGCATTCTTTATCATTTATAATGCCTAGATATGTTTTAAAATGCAATTTAAAGCATTTTTGGTTTCGATCATAGTAGGCTATTTTCAAAAAAAATTATCGATTTTATATCTATATTAGCATTCCTTATCATTTATAATGCCTAGATATGTTTTAAAATGCAATTTAAAGCATTTTTGTTTTCGATCATTGTAGGCTATTTTCAAAAAAAATTATCGATTTTATATCTATATTAGCATTCTTTATCATTTATAATGCCTAGATGTGTTTTAAAATGCAATTTAAAGCATTTTTGGTTTTGATCATAGTAGGCTTTTTTCAAAAAAAATTATCGATTTTATATCTATATTAGCATTCTTTATCATTTATAATGCCAAGATGTGTTTTAAAATGCAATTTAAAGCATTTTTGGTTTTGATCATAGTAGGCTTTTTTCAAAAAAAATTATCGATTTTATATCTATATTAGCATTCTTTATCATTTATAATGCCTAGATATGTTTTAAAATGCAATTTAAAGCATTTTTGTTTTCGATCATTGTAGGCTATTTTCAAAAAAAATTATCGATTTTATATCTATATTAGCATTCTTTATCATTTATAATGCCTATATGTGTTTTAAAATGCAATTTAAAGCATTTTTGGTTTTGATCATAGTAGGCTTTTTTCAAAAAAAATTATCGATTTTATATCTATATTAGCATTCTTTATCATTTATAATGCCTAGATATGTTTTAAAATGCAATTTAAAGCATTTTTGGTTTCGATCATAGTAGGCTATTTTCAAAAAAAATTAACGATTTTATATCTATATTAGCATTCTTTATCATTTATAATGCCTAGATATGTTTTAAAATGCAATTTAAAGCATTTTTGGTTTTGATCATAGTAGGCTTTTTTCAAAAAAAATTATCGATTTTATATCTATATTAGCATTCTTTATCATTTATAATGCCTAGATGTGTTTTAAAATGCAATTTAAAGCATTTTTGGTTTTGATCATAGTAGGCTTTTTTCAAAAAAAATTATCGATTTTATATCTATATTAGCATTCGTTATCATTTATAATGCCTAAATATGTTTTAAAATGCAATTTAAAGCATTTTTGGTTTCGATCATAGTAGGCTATTTTCAAAAAAAATATCGATTTTATATCTATATTAGCATTCTTTATCATTTATAATGCCTAGATGTGTTTTAAAATGCAATTTAAAGTATTTTTGGTTTCGATCATAGTAGGCTATTTTCAAAAAAAATATCGATTTTATATCTATATTAGCATTTTTCATCATTTATAATGCCTAGATATGTTTTAAAATGCAATTTAAAGCATTTTTGGTTTCGATCATAGTAGGCTATTTTCAAAAAAAATATCGATTTTATATCTATATTAGCATTCTTTATCATTTATAATGCCTAGATATGTTTTAAAATGCAATTTAAAGCATTTTTGGTTTTGATCATAGTAGGCTTTTTTCAAAAAAAATTAACGATTTTATATCTATATTAGCATTCTTTATCATTTATAATGCCTAGATATGTTTTAAAATGCAATTTAAAGCATTTTTGGTTTTGATCATAGTAGGCTTTTTTCAAAAAAAATTATCGATTTTATATCTATATTAGCATTCTTTATCATTTATAATGCCTAGATATGTTTTAAAATGCAATTTAAAGCATTTTTGGTTTTGATCATAGTAGGCTTTTTTCAAAAAAAATTATCGATTTTATATCTATATTAGCATTCTTTATCATTTATAATGCCTAGATATGTTTTAAAATGCAATTTAAAGCATTTTTGGTTTCGATCATTGTAGGCTTTTTTCAAAAAAAATTATCGATTTTATATCTATATTAGCATTCTTTATCATTTATAATGCCTAGATATGTTTTAAAATGCAATTTAAAGCATTTTTGGTTTTGATCATAGTAGGCTTTTTTCAAAAAAAATTATCGATTTTATATCTATATTAGCATTCTTTATCATTTATAATGCCTAGATGTGTTTTAAAATGCAATTTAAAGCATTTTTGGTTTTGATCATAGTAGGCTTTTTTCAAAAAAAATTATCGATTTTATATCTATATTAGCATTCGTTATCATTTATAATGCCTAAATATGTTTTAAAATGCAATTTAAAGCATTTTTGGTTTCGATCATAGTAGGCTATTTTCAAAAAAAATATCGATTTTATATCTATATTAGCATTCTTTATCATTTATAATGCCTAGATGTGTTTTAAAATGCAATTTAAAGTATTTTTGGTTTCGATCATAGTAGGCTATTTTCAAAAAAAATATCGATTTTATATCTATATTAGCATTTTTCATCATTTATAATGCCTAGATATGTTTTAAAATGCAATTTAAAGCATTTTTGGTTTCGATCATAGTAGGCTATTTTCAAAAAAAATATCGATTTTATATCTATATTAGCATTCTTTATCATTTATAATGCCTAGATATGTTTTAAAATGCAATTTAAAGCATTTTTGGTTTTGATCATAGTAGGCTTTTTTCAAAAAAAATTATCGATTTTATATCTATATTAGCATTCTTTATCATTTATAATGCCTAGATATGTTTTAAAATGCAATTTAAAGCATTTTTGGTTTTGATCATAGTAGGCTTTTTTCAAAAAAAATTATCGATTTTATATCTATATTAGCATTCTTTATCATTTATAGTGCCTAGATATGTTTTAAAATGCAATTTAAAGCATTTTTGGTTTCGATCATTGTAGGCTTTTTTCAAAAAAAATTATCGATTTTATATCTATATTAGCATTCTTTATCATTTATAATGCCTAGATGTGTTTTAAAATGCAATTTAAAGCATTTTTGGTTTTCATCATAGTAGGCTTTTTTCAAAAAAAATTATCGATTTTATATCTATATTAGCATTCTTTATCATTTATAATGCCTAGATATGTTTTAAAATGCAATTTAAAGCATTTTTGGTTTCGATCATAGTAGGCTATTTTCAAAAAAAATTATCGATTTTATATCTATATTAGCATTCTTTATCATTTATAATGCCTAGATATGTTTTAAAATGCAATTTAAAGCATTTTTGTTTTCGATCATTGTAGGCTATTTTCAAAAAAAATTATCGATTTTATATCTATATTAGCATTCTTTATCATTTATAATGCCTAGATATGTTTTAAAATGCAATTTAAAGCATTTTTGTTTTTGATCATAGTAGGCTATTTTCAAAAAAAATTAACGATTTTATATCTATATTAGCATTCTTTATCATTTATAATGCCTAGATATGTTTTAAAATGCAATTTAAAGCATTTTTGGTTTTGATCATAGTAGTCTTTTTTCAAAAAAAATTATCGATTTTATATCTATATTAGCATTCTTTATCATTTATAATGCCTAGATGTGTTTTAAAATGCAATTTAAAGTATTTTTGGTTTCGATCATAGTAGGCTATTTTCAAAAAAAATATCGATTTTATATCTATATTAGCATTTTTCATCATTTATAATGCCTAGATATGTTTTAAAATGCAATTTAAAGCATTTTTGGTTTCGATCATAGTAGGCTATTTTCAAAAAAAATATCGATTTTATATCTATATTAGCATTCTTTATCATTTATAATGCCTAGATATGTTTTAAAATGCAATTTAAAGCATTTTTGGTTTTGATCATAGTAGGCTTTTTTCAAAAAAAATTAACGATTTTATATCTATATTAGCATTCTTTATCATTTATAATGCCTAGATATGTTTTAAAATGCAATTTAAAGCATTTTTGGTTTTGATCATAGTAGGCTTTTTTCAAAAAAAATTATCGATTTTATATCTATATTAGCATTCTTTATCATTTATAATGCCTAGATATGTTTTAAAATGCAATTTAAAGCATTTTTGGTTTTGATCATAGTAGGCTTTTTTCAAAAAAAATTATCGATTTTATATCTATATTAGCATTCTTTATCATTTATAATGCCTAGATATGTTTCAAAATGCAATTTAAAGCATTTTTGGTTTCGATCATTGTAGGCTTTTTTCAAAAAAAATTATCGATTTTATATCTATATTAGCATTCTTTATCATTTATAATGCCTAGATGTGTTTTAAAATGCAATTTAAAGCATTTTTGGTTTTCATCATAGTAGGCTTTTTTCAAAAAAAATTATCGATTTTATATCTATATTAGCATTCTTTATCATTTATAATGCCTAGATATGTTTTAAAATGCAATTTAAAGCATTTTTGGTTTCGATCATTGTAGGCTATTTTCAAAAAAAATTATCGATTTTATATCTATATTAGCATTCTTTATCATTTATAATGCCTAGATATGTTTTAAAATGCAATTTAAAGCATTTTTGGTTTTGATCATAGTAGGCTTTTTTCAAAAAAAATTATCGATTTTATATCTATATTAGCATTCTTTATCATTTATAATGCCTAGATATGTTTTAAAATGCAATTTAAAGCATTTTTGGTTTTGATCATAGTAGGCTTTTTTCAAAAAAAATTATCGATTTTATATCTATATTAGCATTCTTTATCATTTATAATGCCTAGATATGTTTTAAAATGCAATTTAAAGCATTTTTGGTTTCGATCATAGTAGGCTATTTTCAAAAAAAATTATCGATTTTATATCTATATTAGCATTCTTTATCATTTATAATGCCTAGATATGTTTTAAAATGCAATTTAAAGCATTTTTGGTTTCGATCATAGTAGGCTATTTTCAAAAAAAATTATCAATTTTATATCTATATTAGCATTCTTTATCATTTATAATGCCTAGATGTGTTTTAAAATGCAATTTAAAGTATTTTTGGTTTCGATCATAGTAGGCTATTTTCAAAAAAAATATCGATTTTATATCTATATTAGCATTTTTCATCATTTATAATGCCTAGATATGTTTTAAAATGCAATTTAAAGCATTTTTGGTTTCGATCATAGTAGGCTATTTTCAAAAAAAATATCGATTTTATATCTATATTAGCATTTTTCATCATTTATAATGCCTAGATATGTTTTAAAATGCAATTTAAAGCATTTTTGGTTTCGATCATAGTAGGCTATTTTCAAAAAAAATATCGATTTTATATCTATATTAGCATTCTTTATCATTTATAATGCCTAGATATGTTTTAAAATGCAATTTAAAGCATTTTTGGTTTTGATCATAGTAGGCTTTTTTCAAAAAAAATTAACGATTTTATATCTATATTAGCATTCTTTATCATTTATAATGCCTAGATATGTTTTAAAATGCAATTTAAAGCATTTTTGGTTTTGATCATAGTAGGCTTTTTTCAAAAAAAATTATCGATTTTATATCTATATTAGCATTCTTTATCATTTATAATGCCTAGATATGTTTTAAAATGCAATTTAAAGCATTTTTGGTTTCGATCATTGTAGGCTTTTTTCAAAAAAAATTATCGATTTTATATCTATATTAGCATTCTTTATCATTTATAATGCCTAGATATGTTTTAAAATGCAATTTAAAGCATTTTTGGTTTTGATCATAGTAGGCTTTTTTCAAAAAAAATTATCGATTTTATATCTATATTAGCATTCTTTATCATTTATAATGCCTAGATGTGTTTTAAAATGCAATTTAAAGCATTTTTGGTTTTGATCATAGTAGGCTTTTTTCAAAAAAAATTATCGATTTTATATCTATATTAGCATTCGTTATCATTTATAATGCCTAAATATGTTTTAAAATGCAATTTAAAGCATTTTTGGTTTCGATCATAGTAGGCTATTTTCAAAAAAAATTATCGATTTTATATCTATATTAGCATTCTTTATCATTTATAATGCCTAGATATGTTTTAAAATGCAATTTAAAGCATTTTTGTTTTCGATCATTGTAGGCTATTTTCAAAAAAAATTATCGATTTTATATCTATATTAGCATTCTTTATCATTTATAATGCCTAGATATGTTTTAAAATGCAATTTAAAGCATTTTTGGTTTTGATCATAGTAGGCTTTTTTCAAAAAAAATTATCGATTTTATATCTATATTAGCATTCTTTATCATTTATAATGCCTAGATATGTTTTAAAATGCAATTTAAAGCATTTTTGGTTTCGATCATAGTAGGCTATTTTCAAAAAAAATTATCGATTTTATATCTATATTAGCATTCTTTATCATTTATAATGCCTAGATATGTTTTAAAATGCAATTTAAAGCATTTTTGGTTTTGATCATAGTAGGCTTTTTTCAAAAAAAATTATCGATTTTATATCTATATTAGCATTCTTTATCATTTATAATGCCTAGATATGTTTTAAAATGCAATTTAAAGCATTTT
Source organism: Chironomus riparius (assembly GCA_917627325.4). Lineage (NCBI taxonomy): Eukaryota > Metazoa > Arthropoda > Insecta > Diptera > Chironomidae > Chironomus > Chironomus riparius. Next base: position 24,194,582 of record OU895879.1, on the reverse strand, counting down.
TGGTTTTGATCATAGTAGGCTTTTTTCAAAAAAAATTATCGATTTTATATCTATATTAGCATTCTTTATCATTTATAATGCCTAGATATGTTTTAAAATGCAATTTAAAGCATTTTTGGTTTTCATCATAGTAGGCTTTTTTCAAAAAAAATTATCGATTTTATATCTATATTAGCATTCTTTATCATTTATAATGCCTAGATGTGTTTTAAAATGCAATTTAAAGCATTTTTGGTTTCGATCATAGTAGGCTATTTTCAAAAAAAATTATCGATTTTATATCTATATTAGCATTCTTTATCATTTATAATGCCTAGATATGTTTTAAAATGCAATTTAAAGCATTTTTGGTTTTCATCATAGTAGGCTTTTTTCAAAAAAAATTATCGATTTTATATCTATATTAGCATTCTTTATCATTTATAATGCCTAGATGTGTTTTAAAATGCAATTTAAAGCATTTTTGGTTTCGATCATAGTAGGCTATTTTCAAAAAAAATTATCGATTTTATATCTATATTAGCATTCTTTATCATTTATAATGCCTAGATATGTTTTAAAATGCAATTTAAAGCATTTTTGGTTTCGATCATAGTAGGCTTTTTTCAAAAAAAATTATCGATTTTATATCTATATTAGCATTCGTTATCATTTATAATGCCTAAATATGTTTTAAAATGCAATTTAAAGCATTTTTGGTTTCGATCATAGTAGGCTATTTTCAAAAAAAATTATCGATTTTATATCTATATTAGCATTCTTTATCATTTATAATGCCTAGATGTATTTTAAAATGCAATTTAAAGTATTTTTGGTTTCGATCATAGTAGGCTATTTTCAAAAAAAATATCGATTTTATATCTATATTAGCATTTTTCATCATTTATAATGCCTAGATATGTTTTAAAATGCAATTTAAAGCATTTTTGGTTTCGATCATAGTAGGCTATTTTCAAAAAAAATATCGATTTTATATCTATATTAGCATTCTTTATCATTTATAATGCCTAGATATGTTTTAAAATGCAATTTAAAGCATTTTTGGTTTTGATCATAGTAGGCTTTTTTCAAAAAAAATTAACGATTTTATATCTATATTAGCATTCTTTATCATTTATAATGCCTAGATATGTTTTAAAATGCAATTTAAAGCATTTTTGGTTTTGATCATAGTAGGCTTTTTTCAAAAAAAATTAACGATTTTATATCTATATTAGCATTCTTTATCATTTATAATGCCTAGATATGTTTTAAAATGCAATTTAAAGCATTTTTGGTTTTGATCATAGTAGGCTTTTTTCAAAAAAAATTATCGATTTTATATCTATATTAGCATTCTTTATCATTTATAATGCCTAGATATGTTTTAAAATGCAATTTAAAGCATTTTTGGTTTCGATCATTGTAGGCTTTTTTCAAAAAAAATTATCGATTTTATATCTATATTAGCATTCTTTATCATTTATAATGCCTAGATGTGTTTTAAAATGCAATTTAAAGCATTTTTGGTTTCGATCAAAGTAGGCTATTTTCAAAAAAAATTAACGATTTTATATCTATATTAGCATTCTTTATCATTTATAATGCCTAGATGTGTTTTAAAATGCAATTTAAAGCATTTTTGGTTTTCATCATAGTAGGCTTTTTTCAAAAAAAATTATCGATTTTATATCTATATTAGCATTCTTTATCATTTATAATGCCTAGATATGTTTTAAAATGCAATTTAAAGCATTTTTGTTTTCGATCATTGTAGGCTATTTTCAAAAAAAATTATCGATTTTATATCTATATTAGCATTCTTTATCATTTATAATGCCTAGATGTGTTTTAAAATGCAATTTAAAGCATTTTTGGTTTTGATCATAGTAGGCTATTTTCAAAAAAAATTATCGATTTTATATCTATATTAGCATTCTTTATCATTTATAATGCCTAGATATGTTTTAAAATGCAATTTAAAGCATTTTTGGTTTCGATCATAGTAGGCTATTTTCAAAAAAAATTATCGATTTTATATCTATATTAGCATTCTTTATCATTTATAATGCCTAGATATGTTTTAAAATGCAATTTAAAGCATTTTTGTTTTCGATCATTGTAGGCTATTTTCAAAAAAAATTATCGATTTTATATCTATATTAGCATTCTTTATCATTTATAATGCCTAGATGTGTTTTAAAATGCAATTTAAAGCATTTTTGGTTTTCATCATAGTGGGCTTTTTTCAAAAAAAATTATCGATTTTATATCTATATTAGCATTCTTTATCATTTATAATGCCTAGATATGTTTTAAAATGCAATTTAAAGCATTTTTGGTTTCGATCATAGTAGGCTATTTTCAAAAAAAATTAACGATTTTATATCTATATTAGCATTCTTTATCATTTATAATGCCTAGATGTGTTTTAAAATGCAATTTAAAGCATTTTTGGTTTTCATCATAGTAGGCTTTTTTCAAAAAAAATTATCGATTTTATATCTATATTAGCATTCTTTATCATTTATAATGCCTAGATGTGTTTTAAAATGCAATTTAAAGTATTTTTGGTTTCGATCATAGTAGGCTTTTTTCAAAAAAAATTATCGATTTTATATCTATATTAGCATTCTTTATCATTTATAATGCCTAGATATGTTTTAAAATGCAATTTAAAGCATTTTTGGTTTTCATCATAGTAGGCTTTTTTCAAAAAAAATTATCGATTTTATATCTATATTAGCATTCTTTATCATTTATAATGCCTAGATGTGTTTTAAAATGCAATTTAAAGCATTTTTGGTTTCGATCATAGTAGGCTATTTTCAAAAAAAATTATCGATTTTATATCTATATTAGCATTCTTTATCATTTATAATGCCTAGATATGTTTTAAAATGCAATTTAAAGCATTTTTGGTTTCGATCATAGTAGGCTTTTTTCAAAAAAAATTATCGATTTTATATCTATATTAGCATTCGTTATCATTTATAATGCCTAAATATGTTTTAAAATGCAATTTAAAGCATTTTTGGTTTCGATCATAGTAGGCTATTTTCAAAAAAAATTATCGATTTTATATCTATATTAGCATTCTTTATCATTTATAATGCCTAGATGTGTTTTAAAATGCAATTTAAAGTATTTTTGGTTTCGATCATAGTAGGCTATTTTCAAAAAAAATATCGATTTTATATCTATATTAGCATTTTTCATCATTTATAATGCCTAGATATGTTTTAAAATGCAATTTAAAGCATTTTTGGTTTCGATCATAGTAGGCTATTTTCAAAAAAAATATCGATTTTATATCTATATTAGCATTCTTTATCATTTATAATGCCTAGATATGTTTTAAAATGCAATTTAAAGCATTTTTGGTTTTGATCATAGTAGGCTTTTTTCAAAAAAAATTAACGATTTTATATCTATATTAGCATTCTTTATCATTTATAATGCCTAGATATGTTTTAAATGCAATTTAAAGCATTTTTGGTTTTGATCATAGTAGGCTTTTTTCAAAAAAAATTAACGATTTTATATCTATATTAGCATTCTTTATCATTTATAATGCCTAGATATGTTTTAAAAATGCAATTTAAAGCATTTTTGGTTTTGATCATAGTAGGCTTTTTTCAAAAAAATTATCGATTTTATATCTATATTAGCATTCTTTATCATTTATAATGCCTAGATATGTTTTAAAATGCAATTTAAAGCATTTTTGGTTTCGATCATTGTAGGCTTTTTTCAAAAAAAATTATCGATTTTATATCTATATTAGCATTCTTTATCATTTATAATGCCTAGATGTGTTTTAAAATGCAATTTAAAGCATTTTTGGTTTTCATCATAGTAGGCTTTTTTCAAAAAAATTATCGATTTTATATCTATATTAGCATTCTTTATCATTTATAATGCCTAGATGTGTTTTAAAATGCAATTTAAAGCATTTTTGGTTTTGATCATAGTAGGCTTTTTTCAAAAAAAATTATCGATTTTATATCTATATTAGCATTCTTTATCATTTATAATGCCTAGATATGTTTTAAAATGCAATTTAAAGCATTTTTGGTTTCGATCATAGTAGGCTATTTTCAAAAAAAATTATCGATTTTATATCTATATTAGCATTCTTTATCATTTATAATGCCTAGATGTGTTTTAAAATGCAATTTAAAGCATTTTTGGTTTTGATCATAGTAGGCTTTTTTCAAAAAAAATTATCGATTTTATATCTATATTAGCATTCTTTATCATTTATAATGCCTAGATATGTTTAAAATGCAATTTAAAGCATTTTTGGTTTCGATCATAGTAGGCTATTTTCAAAAAAAATTATCGATTTATATCTATATTAGCATTCTTTATCATTTATAATGCCTAGATATGTTTTAAAATGCAATTTAAAGCATTTTTGGTTTCGATCATAGTAGGCTATTTTCAAAAAAAATTAACGATTTTATATCTATATTAGCATTCTTTATCATTTATAATGCCTAGATGTGTTTTAAAATGCAATTTAAAGCATTTTTGGTTTTCATCATAGTAGGCTTTTTTCAAAAAAAATTATCGATTTTATATCTATATTAGCATTCTTTATCATTTATAATGCCTAGATGTGTTTTAAAATGCAATTTAAAGTATTTTTGGTTTCGATCATAGTAGGCTATTTTCAAAAAAAATATCGATTTTATATCTATATTAGCATTTTTCATCATTTATAATGCCTAGATATGTTTTAAAATGCAATTTAAAGCATTTTTGGTTTCGATCATAGTAGGCTATTTTCAAAAAAAATATCGATTTTATATCTATATTAGCATTCTTTATCATTTATAATGCCTAGATATGTTTTAAAATGCAATTTAAAGCATTTTTGGTTTTGATCATAGTAGGCTTTTTTCAAAAAAAATTAACGATTTTATATCTATATTAGCATTCTTTATCATTTATAATGCCTAGATATGTTTTAAAATGCAATTTAAAGCATTTTTGGTTTTGATCATAGTAGGCTTTTTTCAAAAAAAATTATCGATTTTATATCTATATTAGCATTCTTTATCATTTATAATGCCTAGATATGTTTTAAAATGCAATTTAAAGCATTTTTGGTTTCGATCATAGTAGGCTTTTTTCAAAAAAAATTATCGATTTTATATCTATATTAGCATTCGTTATCATTTATAATGCCTAAATATGTTTTAAAATGCAATTTAAAAGCATTTTTGGTTTCGATCATAGTAGGCTATTTTCAAAAAAAATTATCGATTTTATATCTATATTAGCATTCTTTATCATTTATAATGCCTAGATGTGTTTTAAAATGCAATTTAAAGTATTTTTGGTTTCGATCATAGTAGGCTATTTTCAAAAAAAATATCGATTTTATATCTATATTAGCATTTTTCATCATTTATAATGCCTAGATATGTTTTAAAATGCAATTTAAAGCATTTTTGGTTTCGATCATAGTAGGCTATTTTCAAAAAAAAATATCGATTTTATATCTATATTAGCATTCTTTATCATTTATAATGCCTAGATATGTTTTAAAATGCAATTTAAAAGCATTTTTGGTTTTGATCATAGTAGGCTTTTTTCAAAAAAAATTAACGATTTTATATCTATATTAGCATTCTTTATCATTTATAATGCCTAGATATGTTTTAAAATGCAATTTAAAGCATTTTTGGTTTTGATCATAGTAGGCTATTTCAAAAAAAATTAACGATTTTATATCTATATTAGCATTCTTTATCATTTATAATGCCTAGATATGATTTAAAATGCAATTTAAAGCATTTTTGGTTTTGATCATAGTAGGCTTTTTTCAAAAAAAAATTATCGATTTTATATCTATATTAGCATTCTTTATCATTTATAATGCCTAGATATGTTTTAAAATGCAATTTAAAGCATTTTTGGTTTCGATCATAGTAGGCTATTTTCAAAAAAATTATCGATTTTATATCTATATTAGCATTCTTTATCATTTATAATGCCTAGATGTGTTTTAAAATGCAATTTAAAGCATTTTTGGTTTTGATCATAGTAGGCTTTTTTCAAAAAAAATTATCGATTTTATATCTATATTAGCATTCTTTATCATTTATAATGCCTAGATATGTTTTAAATGCAATTTAAAGCATTTTTGGTTTCGATCATAGTAGGCTATTTTCAAAAAAAATTATCGATTTTATATCTATATTAGCATTCTTTATCATTTATAATGCCTAGATATGTTTTAAAATGCAATTTAAAGCATTTTTGGTTTCGATCATAGTAGGCTATTTTCAAAAAAAATTATCGATTTTATATCTATATTAGCATTCTTTATCATTTATAATGCCTAGATGTGTTTTAAAATGCAATTTAAAGCATTTTTGGTTTTCATCATAGTAGGCTTTTTTCAAAAAAAATTATCGATTTTATATCTATATTAGCATTCTTTATCATTTATAATGCCTAGATATGTTTTAAAATGCAATTTAAAGCATTTTTGGTTTCGATCATAGTAGGCTATTTTCAAAAAAAATTATCGATTTTATATCTATATTAGCATTCTTTATCATTTATAATGCCTAGATATGTTTTAAAATGCAATTTAAAGCATTTTTGTTTTCGATCATTGTAGGCTATTTTCAAAAAAAATTATCGATTTTATATCTATATTAGCATTCTTTATCATTTATAATGCCTAGATGTGTTTTAAAATGCAATTTAAAGCATTTTTGGTTTTCATCATAGTAGGCTTTTTTCAAAAAAAATTATCGATTTTATATCTATATTAGCATTCTTTATCATTTATAATGCCTAGATGTGTTTTAAAATGCAATTTAAAGCATTTTTGGTTTTCATCATAGTAGGCTTTTTTCAAAAAAAATTATCGATTTTATATCTATATTAGCATTCTTTATCATTTATAATGCCTAGATATGTTTTAAAATGCAATTTAAAGCATTTTTGGTTTCGATCATAGTAGGGCTATTTTCAAAAAAAATTATCGATTTTATATCTATATTAGCATTCTTTATCATTTATAATGCCTAGATATGTTTTAAAATGCAATTTAAAGCATTTTTGGTTTCGATCAAAGTAGGCTATTTTCAAAAAAATTAACGATTTTATATCTATATTAGCATTCTTTATCATTTATAATGCCTAGATGTGTTTTAAAATGCAATTTAAAGCATTTTTGGTTTTCATCATAGTAGGCTTTTTTCAAAAAAAATTATCGATTTTATATCTATATTAGCATTCTTTATCATTTATAATGCCTAGATGTGTTTTAAAATGCAATTTAAAGCATTTTTGGTTTTCATCATAGTAGGCTTTTTTCAAAAAAAATTATCGATTTTATATCTATATTAGCATTCTTTATCATTTATAATGCCTAGATATGTTTAAAA